>JARBWK010000007.1:68259227-68284227 GCA_030556195.1 Anolis apletophallus | reverse complement strand
TGACTTTGTCCCCAAGAACTAATTTTTTGCCTAGTTGCCATTCTCATTTTATTCCAATGCAGCTCATCATATTGTTGCAATTCTTTCTTTCTCTGTTTTAATAACCTATACCATTCTCTAGCCTTGGTCAGCTTCAATTGATCCTGAATCCTTTCGATTTCCTTGATTTTATTCTCTCTTTCCCTTCTCCATCTCCTATTCACCTCTACCTCCAGACTTATGAGATGGCCTCTCCAGACCGCTTTGCCGCAGTCCCACAATACTGCTTTGGACATGTTCCCTCTATCGTTTAACCTATAATACTCTTTTATTTCCTCCTGTATTCTCTTTTTATCCTGCTCCCTGGCTACTACGGCCATATTATATCTCCATATTCTTGGGTTCCTCCGTTGTGTCATTCTCAACTTCACTGAGAGCCACATGGGCCTCACCTCTGCACTTCTCACCTGAGCATTTGCTGACCTATCCATCAGTATATAATCAATACAACTAAAGACATTATGCCTTGCGGAATAGTAGGTGCTTCTATTTCCTACTCCACTATGCAGATCCACCATATTCAATTTATTCAAATTTAGAGATCTTCTATTATTCCCTCCTACCGATGATATTTGGATATTGAAATCTCCCGCAAAAATTGTCATCCCCTCTTTAAAGTTTCCAGTTTACTCTTAACATTCACAATATACTGTTTCTGTTGCACATTGGGGGCATATATGGCTGCCACTGTCAGCTTTTGCCCATGTATCACCCCTTTCATAAACACCCACCTCCTTTCCTTATCCTTTTCCACTCCACCCTTTCCAGGGAACTCTTTCGTGCACCAAAATTGCCGTCCCCCTTGCGCTCCATGTCCCACCGGGACTCATAAACCTATTTCCAACTCTTATCATTAGTTAGTTGCTGGCTATCCCTGCCTTTATGCATATCCGTCAATACCAGTATATCCACCTTATTTTCCCTTGTCAATTTAGCTAACCGAAATCTCTTAAAATCCGTAGATAAACCATTCGAGTTCAAAGTTAAAATTGTAAGATCAGTCATTGTTACTCCTTATTCTTGTTCTCATTGCCTGTATTTGTCCTAACTTGCTTGCCAATTGCTTTCCCCTCAAACTCTCCAACCCCCAGCCACCTCCCGTGCCTCCTCCGTGTCTCCACCCCAAGCCAGGTTGGAGAGGCCAGCCAGGCTCAGCCATTTGTGGAGCCATCCTGGTGGCCTTGGTCCCACTGTTGGGCTCCCTTTTCCCCTTTCCCCTAAGGTTTCCCCTTGTTCTTCCCCCCTCCCCCCTCCCCACTTGAGTAATCTTACCATCTTCCCATAAAAGGGACTAATTATCTATAAAGAAAAGAGGAAAGAAGGTACCCCTCCCCATAATCCCAAACCTACATTCGACAAAAGAAAAAAGAAAAAGAAAAGATTGAGAAGGAAAGAAAGATTAGCCTGCGGTTCCTCTCCCTGCTTTAACATGCTTGTAACAAAAGCTGTTCAGTTCCCTTCAGGTCAGTTCCTCCGTTCTCCTCCTTCACTTCTTTTTGGCGTCCCGGGCCTGTCGTTTCCTTTCTCGCCTCATGGCGGTCAGCTCGTCTTGCAATTGCTGCATTCTGTGGTCGCGTTCAATTTCCTCTTGCAGAGCGAGCTCTTCCGGCGTCGCACTCCTGCTGGGGGGCCTCGGCTCTCCGCCACCTGCTGCTCCTTCCGGTTGCTGCGATCCTTCTTCACTTATTCCAAGCCGGGCGAGGAGTTTCTGCCCCTCCTCCAAATTCCTCACTCTCAAAGTCTCTCCATCCTTGAATACCAAAATTGCAGCCGGAAACACCCACCTGAATCTCACTCCATTCTTGTGTAAACAAGATGTTATCGGCCTCAGAGCAGCGATTGTCCAAAGTTTGTTTGGATAAGTCACGGAAACAAATGATCTTGTTCACACCAAACTTAAGATCAGGGATTTTTCTCAGGCTTCTGAACACAGTCTCTGCCAGGCTCTCTGATCTGAACGCCACAACCATTTCCTTTTGTCTCGGCAAGGCTCTCCCACCTGGGAAGATCAATGTGCTCTCTCCATTTGTGCCTCCTGGATGTCTACACCATTCTGTGCCAGCCACCGCCTTAAAGCTTCTTTCAGCCCGCCTGCTTGGGCAAAATCGGGAGCGAAACCTCTCAGACGCACATTCCGTCTCCTCTGGCGATCCTCAGATTGGCCATTCTCAGACTATGCTTCTGTAGCGACTCCTCCATCACTTTAAACTGAGATTGCATTCCTTTTTCTTTTTTCTACTTTCTCTTCCAACTGTTTAGATGCTTTCTTGACCTCATTCACTTCTTTACTGAGTTCGCCCCACGCATCTTTCCACTCCCTCCAGTTTCTTATCCACCTCATCAAATTTACATTTCAAGAAGTCAGAATGTTATCCATTTTCCCTTCCAGGCTGTCCATTTTTGCCCGAGCATTTGCCGAGTCCGCCATCTTTATCTCCTTCCTGACTTTCTCAGTCTAATTTTAAATCCGCTCCCATCCACTCCTCTTTTCTTTCAAAGATACCAATCTTTACCTCTTTTTGATCAGCTTTTTGATCAAAGACGATGTCTGTGTCATCGTCTTCTTCGTCATCTTCGTCATCTTAAATCGTTGTCTTTGTCATCGTCTTCTTCTTCATCATCATCTTAGTCGTCTTCCTCGGCGTCTTCATCTTCGTCAGCTTCTTCGTCGGCGCCGGCGTCTTCAGCGTCTTTGGCGTCATCTTCGTAGTTGTCTTTGTCATCGTCTTCTTCGTCATCTTCGTCTTCTTCATCATCTTCGTCGTCTTCCTCGACGTCTTCATCTTCGTCAGCTTCTTCGTCGGCGTCGGCGTCTTCAGCGTCTTTGGCGTCATCTTCTCATCATAGCCTTCTTCGTCATCGTCTTGGCGGCGCCTTAGCGCCTTCTTGGGCGTCTTCGTCGTCTTCGGTGTCATCGTCGTCTTCGTCGTTGTCGTCTTCGTTGTTGTCATCTTCGTTGTCATCGTCAGCTTCGTCTTCGGCGTCTTCGTTTTCGTCTTCGGCGTCTTCGGCGTCTTCGGCGTCGTCTTCGTCGTCTTCTTCGTCGTTGTCGTCGTCTTCGTCTTCGCCATCTTCGTTGGCGTCTTCGGCGTCATAGTCGTCTTCGTCGTTGTAGTCTTCGTTGTTGTCGTCTTCATCGTTTGTCTTTTACCGTCTTCGTCATCGCCTTATGTTGTCGTTGGCCCGTCATCTTCAGTCGTCGTTAAACTTCATCGGCCCGTTAAATCGCCGTCGCCTTCGCCGTCATCGTCTTCATCGTCTTCGCCCGTCATCTTCGTTTCGCCGTCTTAAAATCTTCTCTTCTTCGTCGTCGTCTTTGTCTTCTTCGTCGTCTCGTCTTCTGCGTCTTCTTCGTCATCTTCGTTTTCGTCTTCTTCATCATCTTCGTCGTCTTCCTCGACGTCTTCATCTTCGTCAGCTTCTTCGTCGGCGTCTTCGTCATCTTCGTTTTTGCAGTCTTTGGCGTCTTAAAGTCGTCGCCGTCTTCGTTTTCCTCTTCGGCGTCTTTGGCGTCATCTTCGTCATCTTCTTCGTTGTCTTCGCCATCTTCGTCATCGCTGTCTTCGTCATCGTCTTCGGCGGCGCTTTCGTCACCTTCGTTGGCGTCTTCGGTGTCATCGTCGTCTTCGTCGTTGTTGTCTTCGTCGTTGTCATCTTCCTTTTCGTCTTCGGCTTCTTTGGCGTCTTTGTCGCCGTCGGCGTCACCGTCTTCTTTTTGCTCTTCGGCGTCTTCGGCATCTTCGGCGTCATCTTCGTCATCTTCTTCGTCGTCTTCGCCGTCTTCGTCATCGCCGTCTTCATCATTACAGCCGTCTTTCGTCATCGTCTTGGCGTACCTTCATCGCCATCGTTATCGTCTTCACCGTTGTTGTCTTTGTCATTGCCGCCTTGTCGCCGTTGTCATCGTCTTGGTAAGCTTCTTCGTCGGCGGCTTAAAATCTTCGTCGCCGTCGGCTTTTGCCGTCTTAAATTTCTCCTTCATCATCTTATTCATCTTTTTCGTTGCCGTCTTCATCGTCTCTTCTTCTTCATCTTCATCTTCTTCTTCGTCTTCTTCGTCTTCGTCTTCATCTTCTTCTTCTTCGTTGTCTTCTTCATTGTCTTCGTCGTCATTTTTTTCGTCTTCATCATTGTCTTCGTCGTCTTCGTCGTCTTCATCATCTTCTTCATCTTGTCTCTTCGTCTTCGTCGTTGTCTCTTCGTCTTCGTCTTCTTCATCGTCTTCGTCGTCTTCATCGTTTTTGTCGTCTTCATTGTCTTCATTGTCTTCGTCGTCTTCGTCGTTGTCTTTGTCGTCGTCACAGCGTCTTTCCTCGTGATGTTTCGTCATAAGTCGTCTTTGTCTTCGTCGTCTTCATCTTTTAAATCGTCTTCATTGTCATCTTCTTAAAATTCTGTCGTCGTCGTCTTCTTCATCTCCTTCAGCATCGTCTTCTTTGGTCGTCTTCGCCGGCGATCGCATCTTGTCTTCACGTCTTCGCCCGCCGTCGTCTTTGTCATGACTTCATCGTCTTTTTGTCTCATCTTCGTCATCGTCTTCGTCTTCGGCGTTCTCTCTTCATTGTTCTTAGTCGTCTTCATCGTCTTCGTCTTCATTGTCTTTGTCTTCTTCATCTCTTGTCTTCGTCGTCTTCTTCGTCGTCTTCGTCTTCTTCGTCGTCTTCGTCGTCTTCGCCGTCTTTCTTCATCGTCCTTCTTCTTCGTCTTCTTCGTCTTCTTCGTCTTCGTCACCGCCGTCTTCATCTTCGTCGTCGTTGTCTTCGTTGTCTTCTTGGTCGTCTTCATTATCGTTGCCTTCTTTGTCGTCTTCTTCTTCGTCTTTGTCTTCTTCTTCGTCTTCGCGTCATCTTTGTCTTAGTCTTTGTCTTCGTCATCTTCTTCATTGTCTTTGCTGTCGTCTTCGGCGTCTTCGTTGTCTTCGTCGTCATCTTCGCTGTCATCTTTGTCGCCGTCATCTTTGTCGCCGTCTTCTTCGTCTTCGTCTTCGTCTTCTTCGTCGTCTTCTTCGACGTCTTTGTCTTCGTCAGCGTCTTCGTCGGCGTCTTCGTTTTCATCTTCGGTGTCTTCGGCGTCTTCCTTCGTGGTCATCTTCTTCGTCATCGTCGTCTTCGTCTTCGCCATCGTCTTTGGCGGCGTCTTCATCTTCGTCGCCTTCGTTGCCGTTTTCGGCGTCATCAGCGTCTTCGTCATCGGCGTCTTCGTCATCGTCATCGTCGCCTTTGTCGTCGTTGCCTTCGTCGTCTTCGTCGTCGCCTTCATCGTCTTCGTCGTCTTCGTCTCGTCTTCGTTGCCGTCTTCGTCGTTTTCTTCTTCGTCGTCTTATTCGCCGTCGTGTTCGTCGTCGTGTCCGTCGTTGTCTTCATCTTCATCGTCGTCTTCGTTGTCGTCTTCGTCTTGTTCGCCGTCTTCGTCTTCTTTGTTTTCTTTGTCGTTTTCATTTTTTGTCATCATCTTTGTTGTCGTCTTCGCCGTCGTCGTCTTCGTCATCGTCACCTTCATCGTTGTCATCGTCTTAGTCATCTTAGTCTTCTTCGTTTGTCGTCTTCGTCATCTTAAATCATCGTTACCTTAAATCGTCTTCGTCGCCGCCTTCATCGTCTTCGTCTTCGTCGTTGTCTTCATTGCCGTCTTCGTCGTTCTCTTCTTTGTTGTCTTTTTCGTCTTCGCCGTCGTCGTCTTCATCGTCGTCTTTCTCGTCGTCGTCTTTGCCATCGTCTTTGCCGTCGTCTTCGTCGTCGTCGTCAGCGTCAGCGTCTTCGTCGCCGTCGGTGTCCTCGTCTTCATTGTTGTCATCGTCGTCTTTGGAGGCGGCGGCGTCTTTGTCGTCGTCATCGTCGTCTTCTTCGTCTTCTTCGTCGTCTTCGTCGCCGCCCGTCTTCATCTTCGTCATTGTTGTCTTAAAATCGGCGTCTTCATTGTCGTCGCCTTCTTAAATCGTCTTTGTCGTGCTCTTCGTAGTCTTCGTCGTCATCTTTGTCTTAGTCTTCGTCTCTTCGCCATCGTCTTTGCTGTCGTCTTCGGCGTCTTCGGCGTCTTCGGCGTCATCTTCGCCGTCATCTTTCTCGCCGTCTTCTTGCCGTCATCTTCGTCTTCTTCTTCGTCGTCTTCGTCGTCTTTGTCGATGTCTTTGTCTTCGTCAGCGTCTGCGTCGGCGTCTTTTTTCGTCTTGGTCTTCGTCATCGTCGTCTTCGTTGGCGTCGTCTTCGCTGTCGTCTTCGTCATCTTCGTCGCCATCTTCGTCAGCGTCTTCGTCATCTTCGTCGTCATCTTCTTCGTCTTCGTCGTCTTCTTCTTCGCCATCGTCTTTGGCGGCGTCTTCGTCGCCTTCGTTGTAGTCTTCGGCGTCATCGTCATCGTCGTCATCGGTATCTTCGTCGTTTGTCGTCTTTGTCATCGTCGCCTTCGTCGTTGTCATCTTCGGCGTTGTCGTCTTCGCCGTCGTTGTCTTTAATCGTCTTAAATGTCGTCGTTGCCTTCGTCGTCGCCTTCATCGTCTTCATCGTGTTCGTCGTCGTCTTCGTTGCCGTCTTCGTCGTTCTCTTTGTCGTTGTCTTCATCTTCATCGTCGTCTTCGTTGTCGTCTTCGTCTTGTTCGCTGTCTTCGTCTTCTTTGTCTTCTTTGTCGTTTTCGTTTTTTATCATCGTCTTAAAGTCGTCGTCATGTTCGGCGTCGTTTTTCGTTGTCTTCATCTTCATCGTCGTCTTCGTTGTCGTCTTCGTCTTGTTCGCCGTCTTAAAGTCTTCTTTGTCTTCATTATCGTTTTTGTTTTTGTCATCGTCTTAAATAGTCGTCATGTCTTCATCTTAATCGTCGTCTTCGTTGTCGTCTTCGTCTTGTTTGCCGTCTTCGTCTTCTTTGTCTTCTTTGTCGTGTTCGTTTTGTGTCATCGTCTTCGTCGTCGTCTTTGCCATCGTCTTCGTCATCGTTGCCTTCATCGTTGTCTTCGTCTTCGTCATCTTCGTTGTCATCTTCATCATGTTCGTCGTCGTCTTTGTCACCTTCGTCATCTTCGCCTTCGTCGTCTTCTTCGTTGCCGTCTTCGTCATTCTCTTCTTCGTCGTCTTATTCGTCTTTTTCGTCGTCGTGTTCGTCGTCGTCGTCATTGTTGTCTTCATCGTCGTCGTTGTCTTCGTTGTTATCTTCGTCTTGTTCACCGTCTTCGTCTTCTTTGTCTTCTTTGTCGTTTTCGTTTTCTGTCATCGTATTCGTCGTCTTCGTCATCGCCGTCTTCGTCATCGCCGTCTTTGTCATCGTCTTCGGCGATGCCTTCATCGCCTTCGTTGTCGTCTTCGTCGTTGTTGTCTTCGTCATTGTCGCCTTCGTTGTCATCGTCAGCTTCATCGGCGGCGGCTTCGTTGGCTTCGTCGTCGCCGTCGGCTTTGTCGTCTTCGTCGTCGCCTTCATCATATTCGTCGGCTTCGTTGCCGTCTTCATCGTTCTCTTCTTCTTCATCTTCTTCGTCTTCTTCGTCTTCTTCGTCGTCGTCTTCATCTTCTTCTTCGTCGTCGGCTTCGTCATTGTCTTCGTCGTCATCTTCATCTTCATCATTGTCTTCGTTGTCGTCTTCGTCTTGTTCGCCGTCTTCGTCTTCATCGTTGTCTCCGTCGTCTTCGTCTTCTTCGTCGTCTTCGTCTTCTTCGTCTTCGCCATCGTCTTCGTCACCATCGCCTTCATCATTGTCTTCGTCTTCGTCGTCTTCGTCGTCGTCTTCGTGATGTTCGTCATCGTCTTCGTCGTCTTCGTCTTTTTCGTCGTCTTCGTCATCTTCTTCGTTTTCGTCGTCGTCGTCGTCATCTTCATCGTCGTCGTCTTCGTCGTCGTCATCGCCGTTATCGCCGTTGTCTTCGCCGCCGCCGCCGTCTTCATCGTCATCTTCATCGTCCTTTTAGTCTTCGTCGTCTTCGTCTTCGGCGTTCTCTTCGTCGTCTTCGTCGTCTTCGTCGTCTTCGTCGTCTTTGTCTTCTTCATCGTCTTCGTCATCTTCGTCGTTTTCGCCGTCGTCGCCTTCATCGTCTTCGTCGTCGCCTTCGTCGCCTCCGTCGTCTTCGTCCTTGTCTTCGTTGCCGTCTTCGTCGTTCTCGTCTTCGTTGTCTTCTTCGTCTTCGTCGTCTTCGTCGTTGTCTTTGTCGTCGTCGTCTTCGCCATCGTCTTTGCAGTCGTCTTCGTCTTTGTCTTCGTCAGCGTCTTCGTCGCCGTCGGTGTCGTCGGCGTCTTCGCCGTCTTCGGCGTCATGTTCGCCGTCGCCTTTGTCGTCGTCTTCTTCGTCGTCTTCGTCGTCTTCGTCTTCGTCATCTTCGTCGTCTTCATCATCTTCGTCGTCTTCGTCGACATCTTTGTCTTCGTCAGCGTCTTCGTCAGCGTCTTTGTCGTTTTCGTTTTCGTCTTCGTCGTCTTCGTCGGCGCCGTCTTCGGCGTCTTCGGCGGCGGCGTCATCTTCTTCTTCGTCGCCGTCTTCGCCGTCTTCGTCGTCGTCTTCGACAGCGTCTTCGTCTTCGTCGCCTTCGTTGGCGTCTTCGGCATCATCGTCGTCTTTGTCATCGTCGTCTTCATCATTGTCGTCTTCGTCATCGTCGCCTTCGTCGTTGTCGCCTTCGTCGTTGTCGTCTTCACCGTTGTCGTCTTTGTCGTCGCCGCCTTCGCCGCCGCCGCCTTCATCGTCTTGGTCGTCGTCTTCGTCGTCGTCTTCGTCATCTTCGTTGCCGTCTTCGTTGCCGTCTTCGTCGTTCTCTTCTTCGTCATCTTATTCATCTTTTTCGTCGTCGTCTTCGTTGTCATCTTCGTCGTTGTCTTCATCTTCATCGTCGTCTTCATTGTCGTCTTCGTCTTTTTCGCCGTCTTCGGCTTCTTTGTCTTCTTCGTTGTCTTCGTCGTTTTCATTTTTTCGTCATCATCATTGTCGTCGTCTTCGCCGTCGTCTTCATCATGTTCGTCGTCATCTTCGTCATCTTCGTCTTCGTCGTTGTCTCCGTCGTCTTCGTCTTCTTCGTCGTCTTTGTCATCTTCGTCTTCTTCATTGTCTTCATTGTCTTCGTCGTTGTCTTCGTCGTTGTCTTCGACGTTGTCTTCGTCGTCGCCTTCCTCGTCGTTGTCTTCGCCTTCGTCGTCTTTGTCTTCGTCGTCTTCATCTTCTTCGTCGTCTTCATTGTCATCTTCATCGTCGTCTGCGTCGTCGTCTTCTTCGTCTCCTTCAGCATCGTCTTCTTTGGCGTCTTCGGCGGCGGCATCTTCGTCGTCTTCGTCGTCGTCGTCTTTGTTGACTTCGTCGTCGTCTTTGTCGTAGTCTTCGTCATCGTCATAGTCTTCGTCGCCGTCTTCGTCTTCATTGGCGTCTTCGTCGTCGTCATCGTTGTCGTCGTCGTCTTCGGAGTCGGCGGCGTCTTTGGCATCATCGTCATTGTCTTCTTCGTCTTCTTCGTCTTCTTCGTCTTCGTCACCGCCGTCTTCATCTTCGTCGTCGTTGTCTTCGTTGTCTTCGGCGGCGTCTTCATTGTCGTCGCCTTCTTTGTCGTCTTCTTCGTCGTCTTTGTCTTCTTCTTCGTCTTCGTCGTCATCTTTGTCTTAGTCTTCGTCTTCGTCATCTTCGCCATTGTCTTTGCTGTCGTCTTCGGCGTCTTCGTTGTCTTCGTCGTCATCTTAGCCGTCACCTTTGTCGCCGTCGTCTTTGTCGCCGTCTTCTTCGTCTTCGTCTTCGTCTTCTTCGTCGTCTTCTTCGACGTCTTTGTCTTCGTCAGCGACTTCGTCGGCGTCTTCGTTTTCATCTTCGGTGTCTTCGGCGTCTTCGGTGTCTTCGGCATCTTCGGCATCTTCGGCATCTTCGGCGTCATCTTCGCCGTAGTCTTTGTCGCCATCTTTGTCGTCGTCTTCGTCGTCTTCGTCTTCTTCGTCGTCTTCGTCGCCTTCGTCGCCTTCGTCGCCGTCTTTGTCTTCGTCAGCGTCTTCGTCGGCGTCGGTGTCTTCTTCGTCTTCGTCGGCGCCGTCTTCGCCGTCGTCTTCGCCATCTTCGTCATCATCTTCGTCAGCGTCTTCGTCATCTTCGTCGTCATCTTCTTCATCATCTTCGTCTTCGTCTTCGCCATCGTCTTTGGCGGCGTCTTCATCTTCGTCGCCTTCGTTGCCGTTTTCGGCGTCATCAGCGTCTTCGTCATCGGCGTCTTCGTCATCGTCATCGTCGCCTTTGTCGTCGTTGCCTTCGTCGTCTTCGTCGTCGCCTTCATCGTCTTCGTCGTCTTCGTCGTCGTCTTCGTTGCCGTCTTCGTCGTTTTCTTCTTCGTCGTCTTATTCGCCGTCGTGTTCGTCGTCGTGTTCGTCGTTGTCTTCATCTTCATCGTCGTCTTCGTTGTCGTCTTCGTCTTGTTCGCCGTCTTCGTCTTCTTTGTTTTCTTTGTCGTTTTCGTTTTTTGTCATCGTCTTCGTTGTCGTCTTCGCCGTCGTCTTCGTCATCGTCACCTTCATCGTTGTCATCGTCTTCGTCATCTTCGTCTTCTTCGTTGTCGTCTTCGTCATCTTCGTCGTCGTTACCTTCGTCGTCTTCGTCGCCGCCTTCATCGTCTTCGTCTTCGTCGTTGTCTTCATTGCCGTCTTCGTCGTTCTCTTCTTTGTTGTCTTTTTCGTCTTCGCCGTCATCGTCTTCATCGTCGTCTTTCTCGTCGTCGTCTTTGCCATCGTCTTTGCCGTCGTCTTCGTCGTCGTCGTCGTCAGCGTCTTCGTCGCCGTCGGTGTCCTCGTCTTCATTGTTGTCATTGTCGTCTTTGGAGGCGGCGGCGTCTTTGGCGTCGTCGTCATCGTCGTCTTCGTCGTCTTCTTCGTCATCTTCGTCGCCGCCGTCTTCATCTTCGTCATTGTTGTCTTCGTCGGCGTCTTCATTGTCGTCGCCTTCTTCGTCGTCTTTGTCGTGCTCTTCGTCGTCTTCGTCGTCATATTTGTCTTAGTCTTCGTCATCGCCATCGTCTTTGCTGTCGTCTTCGGCGTCTTCGGCGTCTTTGGCGTCATCTTCACCGTCATCTTTGTCGCCGTCTTCTTCGGCGTCTTCTTCGTCGTCTTCGTCGTCTTTGTCGATGTCTTTGTCTTCGTCAGCGTCTGCGTCGGCGTCTTTGGCGTCTTCGTCTTCGTCATCGTCGTCTTCGTTGGCGTCGTCTTCGCTGTCGTCTTCGTCATCTTCGTCGCCATCTTCGTCAGCGTCTTCGTCATCTTCGTCGTCATCTTCTTCGTCTTCGTCGTCTTCTTCTTCGCCATCGTCTTTGGCGACGTCTTCGTCGCCTTCGTTGTAGTCTTCGGCGTCATCGTCGTCGTCGTCATCGGTATCTTCGTCGTTGTCGTCTTTGTCATCGTCGCCTTCGTCGTTGTCGTCTTCGGCGTTGTCGTCTTCGCCGTCGTTGTCTTTGTCGTCTTCGTCATCGTTGCCTTCGTCGTCGCCTTCATCGTCTTCATCGTGTTCGTCGTCGTCTTCGTTGCCGTCTTCGTCGTTCTCTTTGTCGTTGTCTTCATCTTCATCGTCGTCTTCGTTGTCGTCTTCGTCTTGTTCGCTGTCTTCGTCTTCTTTGTCTTCTTTGTCGTTTTCGTTTTTTATCATCGTCTTTGTCGTCGTCGTGTTCGACGTCGTTTTCGTCGTTGTCTTCATCTTCATCGTCGTCTTCGTTGTCGTCTTCGTCTTGTTCGCCGTCTTCGTCTTCTTTGTCTTCATTGTCGTTTTTGTTTTTTGTCATCGTCTTCGTCGTCGTCATGTCTTCATCTTAATCGTCATCTTCGTTGTCGTCTTCGTCTTGTTTGCCGTCTTCGTCTTCTTTGTCTTCTTTGTCGTTTTCGTTTTTTGTCATCGTCTTCGTCGTCGTCTTTGCCATCGTCTTCGTCATCGTTGCCTTCATCGTTGTCTTCGTCTTCGTCATCTTCGTTGTCATCTTCATCATGTTCGTCGTCGTCTTTGTCACCTTCGTCATCTTCGCCTTCGTCGTCTTCTTCGTTGCCGTCTTCGTCATTCTCTTCTTCGTCGTCTTATTCGTCTTTTTCGTCGTCGTGTTCGTCGTCGTCTTCATTGTTGTCTTCATCTTCATCGTTGTCTTCGTTGTTATCTTCGTCTTGTTCACCGTCTTCGTCTTCTTTGTCTTCTTTGTCGTTTTCGTTTTCTGTCATCGTATTCGTCGTCGTCTTCGCCGCCGTCTTCGTCATCATCGCCTTCATCGTTGTCTTCATCTTCGTCATCTTCGTCGTCATCTTCATCATGTTCGTCTTCGTCATCTTCGTCATCTTCGCCTTCGTCGTTGTCTCCGTCGTCTTCGTCTTCTTCGTCGTCTTCATCTTCTTCTTCGTCTTCATTGTCATCTTCATCGTCTTCTTCATCATCTTCTTCTTCGTCTCCTTCGGCATCGTCTTCTTTGGCGTCGGCGGCATTTTTGTTGTTGTCGTCTTCGGCGTCTTCGCCGTCGTTGTCGTCTTCGTCGTAGCCTTCGTCGTCATCTTCTCCGTCATCTTCCTCGTCTTCATCGCCGTCTTCGTCTTCGTCGTCGTCTTCGTCTTCGTTGGCATCTTCGTCGGCATCATCGTTGTCGTCGTCTTCGGAGGAGGCGGCGTCTTCGGTGCCTTCGGTGCCTTCGTCTTCCTCGTCTTCATCGCCTTCGTCGTCTTTGTCGTCTTTATCGTCTTCTTCGTCGTCGCCGTCTTCATCGTCATCATCTTTGCCTTCGGCGTCTTCGGCATCGTCTTCATTGTCATCGCCTTCTTCGTATTCTTCGTCGTCTTCGTCGTCTTCTTCGTCGTCTTCGTCATCATCTTTGTCTTAGTCGTCATCTTCGGCGTCATCTTCACCGTCAGCTTTGCCATCGGCGTCTTCATCGTCGGCGTCGTCTTCGTCATCATCTTCATCCCCGTAGTCGTCTTTGTCATCGTCTTCGTTCTCGTCTTCATCGTCTTCATCGTCTTAGTCGTCTTCGTCGTCTTTGTCACCGTATATGTCATCGTCTTCGCCATCGTCTTCTTCGTCGTCTTCGTTGTCGTCTTCGTCGCCGTCATCTTCGCCGTCGACGTCTTCGCCGTCTTTGTCTTCATCACGACGTCGTCACCTTCACCATCGTCTTCGCCGTCGTCTTCGCCGTCGTATTCGGCGTCTTCATCGTCATCTTCTTCGTCGTCTTTGTCGTCGTCTTCTTCGTTGTCTTCGTCTTCTTTGTCTTCTTCGTTGTCTTTGTCAACGTCTTTGTCTTCGTCAGCGTCTTCGTCTTCATCGTCTTCATCGTTTTCGTCTTCGTCTTCGCCGTCTTCGCCATCGTCTTCGCCGTCGTCTTTGGCGTCTTCGCCATCTTTGGCGTCATCTTCGTCATCGTCTTTGTCGTCACCTTCTTCATCGTCTTCTTCGGCGTCGGCGTCTTTGTCTTAGTCGTCGTCTTCAGCGTCATCTTCCCCGTCGTCTTCGCCGTCGTCGTCTTCATCGTCGTCTTCATCGTGGTCTTCGTCATCTTCATCGTCGTCTTCGTCGTCATCTTCGCCGTCGTCTTCGCCGTCGTCTTTGTTGTCGTCTTCGTTGTCGTCTTCGCCGTCGGCATCTTCGTCGTTGTCTTCGTCGTCTTCGACGTTGTCTTCGTCGTCATCTTCGTCGTCGTTGTCTTCACCTTCGTCGTCTTTTTTAAAAAAATATTTTCTTATTTTCCAAAATGTTTACCATCCATAAAAACGTATACCTAAAAACACAGTGCCCTGTGCATGTGACCCTCCCCCCACACAAACATCCACACCCCTCCACCCCTGCTGAGGATTGCATCTTCTTTTTCTTCTTTTCTCTTTTGCAAGCTCTCCGGACATTTTACATTTCATTACATCTTCAACAACAACTCCAACTTATTTCTAATGGTTTGATCCCGGATTCTCCAAACAATATATCCTCTCACCCGGTCTCATCGTCCCAACAGCTCTCGCACTTTATCCTCCTGTAATTGATTAACCCTCATTTCCATAATTTCAAATTGAATGTGTTCCACCAAGTACCGCAGCCAGTTCTCAATTGTCCATTTCGTGGAGTCCTTCCAGCCTAGAACCATCACCACCTGGGCACTTTCTATCATCGCTACCTTCATTTCCGGATGTCCCCCCATCTTGTTCTTTTTTACCAACACCGCCTTCTCTTTTGTGATGGTCTAATTTATATTCAATAATCTATTGATCTCCCCTTCTACCTCTTTCCAGAATTTTTGGACCACCTCGCATTCCCATAATAGGTGCATATACACTCCTTTGTCTCTGGATCGACGCCAACACCGTGTACCCATATTTTGGGAAAGATAGGTCAATTGGGCCGGGGTGCGGTGCCACTTGTGCACTCTTTTCCTCCTTGTCTCCCTCACTCTTGTGTTTTTAGTCTTAGCAATCTCCCCACTATCCTCTCCATCTCTGCTCCTGAGACCTGCAACTCCCTCTCCCACATTGTGGTTAACTCTTCTACCGTACTTCCTCCTGATGTTACTAATATTTTGTATATCCTTCCAACCTGGACCCTTTTCCCTTCCTTCTTTTCCCTGATTATCTTCTCAAATTCCGTGTCCTCTCTTTGCAAGGCCTCTCTCACCTCCCTCTGCCTAAGGTAGTTGCATATTGCCCTGATTTGCAGCCACCGCCTTCCTCCCAACCAGTTCTCCAGCCTCTCTCTCCTGATTCTGCCCCCTTCGTCCACTAGTTGCTCCAGTCTCGTCACCCCCTTCTCTCTGAATTCCCTTATTATTCTGCTCAGGTTTTCCTCCCTCTCGGGGTTCATGATCTCCAGGGAGGCTCCTTTTGATACTCCCGGCGCTATCTTCCTTTGCCAAGATCTCCACACTCCCACCGTGGCCCTCATTGGTCCCATCAATTTCTCCACCTCCCTTCTTTCCCATCTCCTAAATATCAGTTCCTCTCTTCCCAATGCGTTTGCTTCTTTTTCCAGTGCTACCCATCTCTTGTCGTCCTCCTGCAGCTCCATCAGTCTCTCGATTTGAAAGGCATCTCTGTATAGTTCTAGGCTTGGGATTCCCCATCCTCCTTCGGTTTCGTTTGCTATCCTCCATTTTTTTCCTTATCCCTGGTTTCTTTCCTCCCTCCACCCAATAATTCAATTTCCTATCCCATTCTTTTATCTTTTTCCGGAGGACCCCTGGCAAGGCCTGGGCTAGGTATAAAATTTTGGCAAGATCATCATTTTAATTGCTCTTATTTTTGCCATTCTCCTCAAACTTTTCTGTTTTCAGCCTTTCATCTGTTTCAACACTGTTTTCCATATCTTTCCATAGTTTGCTTCTGTTATTCTTTCTATGTTTTTTTATATCCACACTCCCAGATATTTCACTCTTTTTACCCCTAATTTTAACCCTGACGCTTTCCTTACCTCTATCTGTTCCCTCTGACCTGTATTTATAAACATCATCTCAGACTTCTCCATATTCACCTGAAGATTGTTCCTCAAACTCTCGCAGAGTTTCCTTCATTGCTTTTACCATTTTCAATGGGGTCTGGGTTAATAATATTGCGTCGTCCGCAAACAAATTAATAATAATAATAATAATAATACTTTAATATTTGTGAGTCGCCCTCCACCAGTGGTGCTCCGGGCGACTTACATCATTTAAAAACCCTAAAAACAGCAATGTACAGCAGTTTAAAACAGATACATGTCTGAGGAAAGGCTCAGACATTCAGAGGTACCGATCAGGCCCCAAACGCTAGGCGGAAGAGCCAGGTCTTTAGGTCTGACCGGAATCTAGTTAGGGTCAGAGTGGCTCTGAGGGCAGGTGGCAATGAGTTCCAGATCCTGGGGGCCGCCACGGAAAAGGCTCTCCTTCAATTCACCTTCATCTCTATCTCCCCCATCCTGTACCCTTCCCACGTGCTGGCTGCCCTGATCTTGTTCGCTAGTGTTTCTACCGCCATTACGAAAAGCATTGGAGATAAGGGGCATCCCTGCTTAGTCCCATTCCGTATTCTGACATTCTCCGTCCTGTTCCCATTCACTCGTATATATGCCTGGCTCCCCATATATATACTCCTAATCACTTCACAAAACCTCTCTCCTAGATTTAATGTCTTACACACCTCGTACAGGTAGCTATGGTTTACTTTATCAAATGCCTTATAGACATCTAGTTTTAATATTCCCAACTTCCTCTTGGCCGCAGTAGCATGGTGTAGCACATTCATTACATTCCTAATCGGTTCACTGATCCGTCTTCCTTTGACAAAGCCAAATTGATCCCCCATTATAATTTTTGGAATTATCCCCTCCAGCCTATTCGCCAATACCTTTACAAATATCTTATAATCTTGGTTTGCTAAGCTTATGGGATGGTAGGACTCCGGGTTCGTCTCATCTCGATCTACTTTCGGTATAGTTACAATCTCCAATAACTTCCATGTCTGTGGGATGACCTGCTCCATCAAGACCTCCTTAAATAGCTCTGTCAGAAATGGTAGCAAATCCTGTGCATATGTTTTGTAAAATTCTCCTGAGTACCCATCTCGGCTCGGCGCCTTTATTCCTTTCTTTCTTTCTTTCAGGATTTTACCCTGCTCTTCTCAACCCCCAAGGGGGGACTCAGAGCGGCTTACAGTACGGCACAATTCGATGCCCACATAATAACAATATAAACCCCAAAACACTTCAACAATTAAAATACATTAAAAATACATTAAAATACAACTACATTAGCACCATACACATTCACTCTGGATTAAAACAATGTTCAGTCCATAAAAACATTGGCCATAATCACCCACTTTCATTAAAAACCAATCTAAAATGCTGCCTTGTGCTGGTGTACGAATGCCTGGTCCCACAGCCAGGATTTTACTTTTTCCTGAAGGCCAGGAGGGATGTGTTGGATCGTACATCAATAGGAAGCGCATTCCACAGGCAGGGAGCCACCACCGAGAAGGCCCTATCCCTCGTCCCCACCAGCCTCACCTGAGACGTAGGCAGGAGCGAGAGCAGGGCCTCCCCAGATGATCTTAGATTACGAGGTGGGACATAGCGGCTGATGCGTTCGGACAGTTGCTTAATAACCCTCTCCACCTCTTCTTGCCTGATCTCTTCGTATACCTTTTGCCCGGCCTCTATTGGGATCCCGCTCACCTCTTCCTGTTCGTATAGTTTCTCTTTTTTATTTTTTTATTTATTTTATTTTTTAAAAAATATTTTATTATTTTCCAAAAATTTTTACCATCCATACAAACATATACATGCATGTGACCCTCCCCACACACAAATGCAGCTCATCGGATTGTTCCAATTCTTTCTTTCTCTTTTATTTCCTCCTGTATTCTCTTTTTATCCTGCTCCCTGGCTACTATGGCCATATTATACCTCCATATTCTTGGGTTCCTCCGTTGTGTCATTCTCAACTTCACTGATATTGGCGCATGGTCAGAGAGCCACATGGGCCTCACCTCTGCACTTCTCACCTGAGCATTTGCTGACCTTTCCATCAGTATATAATCAATACAACTAAAGACATTATGCCTTGCGGAATAGTAGGTGCTTCTATTTCCAACTCCACTATGCAGATCCACCATATTCAATTTATTCAAATTTAGAGATCTTCTATTATTCCTCCTACAGATGACATTTGGATATTGAAATCTCCCGCAAAATTGTCATCCCTCTTTAAAGTTATCCAGTTTACTCTTAACATTCACAATATACTGTTTCTGTTGCACATTGGGGGCATATATGGCTGCCACTGTCAGCTTTTGCCCATGTATCACCCCCTTTCATAAACACCCACCTCCCTTCCTTATCCTTTTTCCACTCCACCCTTTCCAGGGGAACTCTTTCGTGCACCAAAATTGCCGTCCCCTTACGCTCCGTGTCCCACGGACTCAAACCCATTTCCAACTCTTATCATTAGTTAGTTGCTGGCTATCCCTGCCTTTATGCGTTTCCGTCAATACCAGTATATCCACCTTATTTTCCCTTGTCAATTTAGCTAACCGAAATCTCTTAAAATCCGTAGATAAACCATTCAAGTTCAAAGCTAAAATTGTAAGATCAGTCATTGTTACTCCTTATTCTTGTTCTTATTGCCTGCATTTGTCCTAACTTGCTTGCCAATTGCTTTCCCCTCAAACCCTCCAAACCCCAGCCACCCCCCGTGCCTCCTCCAATTCTACACCCAAAGCCAGGGTGGAGAGGCCAGCCACACGCTCGGCCATTTGTGGAGGCCATCCTGGTGAGCGCGGTCCCACTGCTTGGCTCCCATGTCCCCTTTTCCCTCAGGTTTCCCCTTCTTCTTCCCCCCTCCCCCCTCTCCCACTTGAGTAATCTTACCATCTTCCCATAAAAGGGACTAATTATCTATAAAGAAAAGAGGAAAGAAGGTACCCCCTCCCCATAATCCCAAACCTACAGTCGACAAAAGAAAAAAGAAAAGATAGAGAAGGAAAGAAAGATTAGCCTGCGGTTCCTCTCCCTGCTTTAACATGCAGGTAACTTCTTGCCTCATGGCGGTCAGTTCGTCTTGCAATTGCTGCATTCTGTAATCGCGTTCAATTTCCTCTTGCAGAGCAAGCTCTTCCGGCGTAGCACTCCTGCTGGGGGGCCTCGGCTCTCCGCCACCTGCTGCTCCTTCCGGTTGCTGCGATCCTTCTTCACTAATTCCCAGCCGGGCGAGGAGTTTCTGCCCTTCCTCTAAATTCCTCGCTCTCAAAGTCTCTCCATCCTTGAATACCAAAATTGCAGCCGGAAACACCCACGTGAATCTCACTCCATTCTTGTGTAAACAATATGTTATCGGCCTCAGAGCAGCGCGATCGTCCAAAGTTTGTTTGGATAAGTCACGAAGACAAATGATCTTGTTCACACCAAACTTAAGATCAGGGATTTTTCTCAGGCTTCTGCACATCGTTTCTGCCAGGCTCTCCGATGAGAACGCCACAACCATGTCCTTTTGTCTCGGCAAGGCTCTCCCACCTGGGAAAGTCCAATGGGCTCTCTCCATTTGTGCTTCCTGAATGTCCAAACCATTCTGTGCCAGCCACCTCCTTAAAGCTTCTTTCAGCCCGCCTGCTTGGGCAAAATCGGGAGTGAAACCTCTCAGACACAAATTCCGTCTCCTCTGGTGATCTTCCAGATTGGCCATTCTCAGACTATGCTTCTGCAGCGACTCTTCCATCACTTTAACCCTGCTGTTATGTTAGGGTCAAATATGACCCGTTGTGGAAATTGATATTTGTTTATTTATTCATTTTTTGATTTTGAAACTTGTGGTTCCTTGACTTTTCCTAATTTACGGGGTTTATACTAAGGGTACTAAAAATTTTTGTTTCGGTGCTTTACTTTTTGAGATACAGTTTTTATACACTTGTTATGTTCGGGTCAAAAATGACCCGGTAGCCTTTTATACTAATCTAATACCATATTTTGAGTAAAACAAAGGATTTTTAGTTTATTTTGAGACTACTTATTGCATCTACTATTGTTTATCAAGTTATCTACTTGTGTAACTCCTCCATGCCCTCAGAATAGTACCTTTGTTATGCAAAAACCGTAACACAATACTAGCCTCTCCCATTTCCTCAGTCAGAAATTGCTAAGCTGTTGAAGATTGCTGAGTAGTTTCTGGTTATTCAGAGTGACTTTTCTTTCTTTGCCTTTGAATAAATAGATTAGCAGAAACCTTTTGGGGAAAACTGATTATTTTTAATTTTTCTGATTATTTTTATTATTATTTTTCAAAATGCTTTTATACTGTTAAAATTTATTTTAGTTTTAAGTTAGGTGTACTAATAGTTACCTGAAGTTGTGGTTGATGTTGTTAACTATGATCACACAAAGTATAATAATGCAACAAGTATTCAAAAGAACTTTTCAGTGGCTCAAAAATAACATCCGGGTCAAAATGACCCGAACATAACAAGTGTAAGTTTTTCCTGACAGAACAGCAGGGTTAAACTGAGATTCAATTCCTTTTTCATTTTTTTCTACTTTCTCTTCCAACTGTTTAGATGCTTTCTTGACCTCATTCACTTCTTTACTGAGTTCGCCCACGCATCTTTCCACTCCCTCCAGTTTCTTATTCACCTCATCAAATTTACTTTTCAAGAAGTCCATAATGTTATCCATTTTCCTTCCAGGCTGTCCATTTTTGCTCCAAGAGCACTTGCCGAGTCCACCATCTTTATCTCCTTCCTGACTTTCTCAGTCTAATTTTAAATCCGCTCCCATCCACTCCTCTTTTCTTTCAAAGATACCAATCTTTACCTCTTTTTAATCAGCACTAATTCCTCTATCAAATAGTCCCGGTCTCAAGAGGGGGGGTGGGGGATTGAAGGTTTCACCGGCACTTTTTTAAAAGTTTCATCTGGAGCCCTCTCGAGGAATGTCTATTCAAAGTTCCAGCACATGCCACGCTTGCAGAAGAGAAAAGTAGAAAAAGAAGACGCAATCCTCAGCAGGGGTGGAGGGGTGTGGATGTTTGTGTGGGGGGAGGGTCACATGCACAGGGCACTGTGTTTTTATGTATATGTTTGTATGGATGGTAAAAAAATTTGGAAAATAATAAAATATTAAAAACAAAAAAAGAAAATGACCACGGCGAAGACGACGGCGAAGATGAAGACGACGGCGATGACAACGGTGAAGATGAAGACAAAGACAACGATGAAGACAAAGGCGACTAAGACGACGACGGCGAAGACGGCAGCGAAGACGGCGGCGAAGACGACGGCGAAGACGACGGCGAAGACGACGAAGACGACGGCGCCTACGAAGATGACGGCGATGATGAAGACGGCGACGGTGACAAAGATTGATATCTTTGAAAGAAAAGAGGAGTGGATGAGCAGTGGGATCGCGCTCACCAGGATGGCCTCCACAAATTATTATTATATTTATGTTGTTACAGATTATATAATTTCCATGAAATGCCTTCTTGTATAGCACCTGGCCGCTTGATAAAGCCGTTTATCGGCGAAACGGACGGGCCCACTGCAGCTGAAGCCGTTGCGGCGTGCCCGGCGTTTCTTTGGCACTTGGGACTGCTGTTTGTGTATCTCTCCAGCGGAACCCCTCCCAGGACGACGTAAGGGGCTCGGGTTACCAGTCGCGCGCATTGCGCTGTGCTCGGGCAAACAGCCCTTGTGAGCAGGATTTCCAGGCATTTGCCTCGGCCGCTAATTACAGCCTTGGATCATGCCGGGAATACTCCACCCGTCTATCTTACTGCCGTGATTCCCATCCTTGCATACTGCGTTTCCCCATTGAGCCGCTTTACCTCAGCTCCTGGAACTCCGCCTGGTGACTACACTGCGCTCCATTGACTGGTATTTTCACCCTCTTCATTTGTACTGTGAGCGCCAGGGGGCACTTATGTTACTGCCCTCTTACAGTTTGTACCCTGTGCTTTGTTAATCTATACACATTATATTTTTGTTATCTTTGCTATTGTGAAGTCTATACTTGTGTATCTCTGTTACCAGTGTGGTAAATTGATTGCTTGTGCATCACAGCCATATATGCCCCCAATGTGCAACAGAAACAGTATATTGTGAATGTTAAGAGTAAACTGGAAACTTTAAAGAGGGGACGACAATTTTTGCGGGAGATTTCAATATCCAAATGTCATCGGTAGGAGGGAATAATAGAAGATCTCTAAATTTGAATAAATTGAATATGGTGGATCTGTTGAGACTCCCACAGATGGCTCACAGACACGCCAAGCTAGTAAAAGTATTTACAGTTTATTCAAACAAAAACATAGCCACAGTCCGGCATTAAAAAAACCCACACCCAAAAAAGCCTTTAAACAAAACAGAGAAGACGTCCGTCTTTCGTAGTCTTTGGCCTTTATCCCGGCTTGAAGTATGTGTAATGCGAAGATCCGTCCCAGAAGGAAAGGAGGAGTGCTTCTCAAATTCCAGGAGCTAAGTATACAAACAAACACATCAAAGCCCCCGCAACCCACAGCAACCCCCTTCCACCCATTATACAATACCAAAAAGAGACAGGCACTCACAGCAACACAGGAAATGATCAATCGAAACGCGGTAGTCACTAAACATAAAAACAGACATTAAAGCCCCAACCCCCAACAAACAATAGTGTCAGCTAGAGCTGCCATAGCAGCTCCCCCAGAACCCAACATGAAAACAGCCCAAAACTCACAGCTTGCTGGGAATCAGGAACTAAGACACAAAGAATCAAGAGCACCAGATACAGGAACTAGCAACCCACCAGCAACACCTTGGCCGACCGCAGAGTCCCAAATCCCCAGACCTTACTTTTATACCCTTACAACTCAGAGTCATCAGACTCCCCACCCAAATCTGCCTCAGTCCCCACAGCTGCAGCCCTGGGTGTGTTCCTCCAATCCTCCCACCTTTGCTGAACAGTTAAAGGACCCCAATCCGACTCAACATTCCCATTAGGCCAATCAGGATCACTTGATAAGCCAAAAAATGAGCTTTCGCTGGACTCAGCATTTAACACATTCCTGACATCCTGCACCAACGCTGAGTCCAGCTCTGTATCACTCTCTTCTGAGGTTAACTCTGCTTCAAACCCCTCAAAAGTGTCATCACTGGTAGGCTCCCAAGTATTTGTCGGACCTTTCTCCTTTCTTCTGCACCTTCAAAACTCACAACACTCGCAGCTCTCTTCCTCCCAGCTGCAGTAATTCTGCCCAAACCTCCCTCTTCAAGTGACATGTCCGACAAAGTATCCTCCTCCCTGTTACTACCTGTAGCAACTACAGGCTCAGCTTGCTCAACTACAACAGGATCTGCATAGTGGAGTAGGAAATAGAAGCACCTACTATTCCTCGCAAGGCATAATGTCTTTAGTTGTATTGATTATATACTGATGGATAGGTCAGCAAATGCTCAGGTGAAGTGCAGAGGTGAGGCCCATGTGGCTCTCCGACCATGCGCCAATATCGGTGAAGTTGAGAATGACACAACGGAGGAACCCAAGAATATGGAGATATAATATGGCCGTAGTAGCCAGGGAAAAGGATAAAAAGAGAATACAGGAGGGAATAAAAGAGTATTATAGGTTAAACGATAGAGGGAACATGTCCAAAGCAGTATTGTGGGACTGCGGCAAAGCGGTCTGGAGAGGCCATCTCATACGTCTGGAGGTAGAGGTGAATAGGAGATGGAGAAGGGAAAGAGAGAATAAAATCAAGGAAATCGAAAGGACTCAGGATCAATTGAAGTTGACCAAGGCTAGAGAATGGTATAGGTTATTAAAACAGAGAAAGAAAGAATTGGAACAATATGATGAGCTGCATTGGAATAAAATGAGAATGGCAACTAGGCAAAAATTTAGTTCTTGGGGGACAAAGTCAGTGAAACAACTGGCAAGATATTTAAAAGAGAAAGGAGAAATCATATATTCAGGCGCTGAGGGATACAAAGGGAGAGCTGAAGGAAGGTAAGGAGGAAATAGAAAGGATTATGAAAGAATTTTATGAGAAACTATACAAACAGGAAGAGGGGAGCGGGATCCCAATAGAGGGTAAACGAGGTAAACGAAGAGGATAAAAACTATCTAAACTCAGAGATCAGACAAGAAGAGGTGGAGAGGGTTATTACAACTGTCCGAACGCATCAGCCGCTATGTCCCACCTCGTAATCTAAGATCATCCGGGCGGCCCTGCTCTCGCTCCCGCCTCGCCTCAGGTGTGAGGCTGGTGGGGACGAGGGATAGGGCCTTCTCGGTGGTGGCTCCCGCCTGTGGAATGCGCTTCCCTATTGATGTACGATCCACCACATCCCTCCTGGCCTTCAGGAAAAAAAGTAAAATCCTGGCTGTGGGACCAGGCATTCGTACACCAGCACAATGCAGCATTTTAGATTGGTTTTTAATGAAAGTGGGTGATTATGGCCAATGTTTTTATGGACTGAACATTGTTTTAATCCAGAGTGAATGTGTATGGTGCTAATGTAGTTGTATTTTTAATGTATTTTTAATGTATTTTAATTGTTGAAGTGTTTTGGGGTTTATATTGTTATTATGTGGGCATCGAATTGTGCCGTACTGTAAGCCGCTCTGAGACCCCTTGGGGGTTGAGAAGAGCAGGGTAAAATCCCGAAATAAATAAATAAATAAAATACAGGCGCGGGCGAGATGGTACTCAGGAGAATTTTATTTATTATTATTTATTTATTATTTCCTTAGGCTTATATGCCGCTAACTCCATACGGCTCGAAAGCTACAAAATCTAGAAACAACAATACAAATAAAAAGACAGACTAGACAATACACAACAAGGAATAGGGAGATAGAACAGAGTCAGGGTCAGGCGCAACAGGTGGACTGGGCCTAAACTAGACCCATCAGGCCATCAAAGGAGGGAGGAAGGGCGCGAAGGAAGGCACCCCGCTGGCCAGGGAGAGAGAATGTAGGCCGGCTCTCCTTCGGGCCCCTGGTAGCCTGGTCGGTAGGGACAAGCACGGTAGATCGGTTGGGTCAGGGGCGGCTTCAGGGATAGCCGGTGGTCCCGCCCGGCGCCTGGGCCCCAAAAGGTCCTCGAATGAAAATATCGTCTCGGCCTGGGCTCATATGCACAGGATTTGCTACCATTTCTGACAGAGCTATTTAATGAGGTCTTGATGGAGCAGGTCATCCCACAGGACATGGAAGTTATCGGAGATTGTAACTATACAAAAGTAGACGAGATGAGACGAACCCGAGTCCTACCATCCCATAAGCTTAGCAAACCAAGATTATAAAGATATTTGTAAAGGTATTGGCGAATAGGCTGGAGGATAATTCCAAAAATTATAATGGGGATCAATTTGGCTTTGTCAAAGGAAGACTTGATCAGTGAACCGATTAGGGAATGTAATGAATGTCCTACACCATGCTACTGCGGCCAAGAGGAAGTGGGAATATTAAAACTAGATGTCTATAAGGCATTTGATAAAGTAAAACCATAGCTACCTGTACGAGGTGTGTAAGGCATTAAATCTAGAGAGAGGTTTTGTGAAGTGATTAGAGCATATATTGGGGGA